>VZTD01003423.1:1433286-1445693 GCA_013397725.1 Rhagologus leucostigma | reverse complement strand
GGGGCGCTCCCGGCGGGGGTGGGGGCGTTTACGGGAGGGGCGATACGGACAAAGGGGACGCCCGCGCCCCCCTTCTTTGCTCCCCGCCCCCGCGGAGCTCCGCCGTCGCCCCCCGCCCCGGCTGCGGGAGAGGGGAGCCGTCCGCTCTGCATCTCTCCGTCCCTCCCCGCCGCTGCCCGGAGCCGGCGCCGAGGCGGCCGCCGGGCCAACTTGTTTCTCCGGGTGTCACCTGGCTGCCGCCGCCGTGCCCCCGCCCTCGGCAGGGTGGTCTGTCCCGGCGGTCGCCCCGGCGGAGGGGCGCGGCGGTGTGCCCCGCCCCGGCGCTGCTCTCCGCTCCGGACCGCAGGACAACAGCTAATCATTTATGTATCAATTCACAAAAGCCTTTCCCACATTAGTTAGAAAGGCCGTCAGGCTAATGCGTTTTCTTTCCATGGAATTGCATCTTCTCTGACATTATTTTCTTCATACCGAATACCACTTGCCCTGCTTTGATTTGGGGTGCGTTCTCTTCTGGTTCCTAGGCGCACGCTGTTCAGCGCTCTGTTTAAAAGTTAATTTTGCCTATCAAACTCTACTAGGTACAGTAGTAAGAAAGTGGCAAAGAATGTTAATATTTCTTTTGTTTCCAGTCTTCTGAAATAAAGATATCAAACGACTACTAGCTTTTGGTAGTCAGTATAATAAATAAATTAAATGTAGTTATTGGAAGGAGCCTTTATGGCACTTTCAACAATCTGTAATTCAATCATCTCTGATACATGCTGCCTTTTGCTATTATTCATCAGACCCAGCTGAGTGATTTCTGTCAGATGGGAAGCGATAGAGAGAAATCTCTAGGTAGATGTAACTGAAAAGCTTTCCAAGTAGAGTCCTAAATGAGCACAGAAAAGCACTTGGCCACAATCTCAAGACAGATGTTAGCATCCAAATAAATCATTTCTTTTGATTGTCTGGGGGATGTCAAGTTTTATTTTCCTTATTTAATAGCCATTTGCGTGTGAAGAAGTAGCTCTGTCTTTATTACCTTGTAAACTCAATGCAACATGTAGTAGTGCAGTAATATTTCACTGTCTCTGAAATAATATTTTCTGTACAAAGGTCAGTAGAGTAATTTTAGATACGCATACATGTTGTAGGCGTCAACTAGACTACTAATCTGCAGTGGTGATATTGATCCTCAGAGCTGCTGTGCAGTGTGCCATCCATGTTGCATGTTAATCTGTTATGCGCTGTTTAAATTGCTTTGTTGTCTGAGAGAGTTACTTCATCCTAAGAAAGGGAAGATGGTACTTGTAGACCCAAAGGGAATTTCCTTTCCCTGGTGAATCGACATCTAGAGTTACAGACGGACAGTTGTTTTAGGAGTCTCCCTGAAAAAGGGAGGGGGGAGGTTTTTGGGTGCAAGGACAAGTAGGCAGCGAACTAATTTGCTTTGTGAGGATATGAAATGACATCTCCTGCCATGCTTAAATAAACCTGCTCAGGAAAAGTGTAAGGAGATTGCACATGTGTCTAGAATAGTATTTTCTTGTCTGTCTTGGAAACAAATGACCTGATTTTATGTCTTGAGTCAAATATATATCTTTTTTCTTCCAAGCTTTTTGGGTTTTTAGTTCTATTAGTAATGTCTGAGGGAAATACACTTTAATGTGGTCTATTACTTGGCTTGTGGTATAGTTGCTCAAAATTTGCATGCATACAATTCATAAATTGAAACTATATAGCTTAAAAACATAGTGTAGGCAGCTTGAGTGAGAAGAGATAATTTCAGAAAGAACCACAGGGCAAAAGATAATGACATACTGTAGGAAATAATCATACTCCTGCACTTGCAAAAGCATGAAATGTTCCAGCGTAGCCATTTCATACAAGCCAAATTTTCCTTCACATTAAGAGCACCTAAGTGAGCCTTATTAATGTTTGATGCGAAAGATGCTAAATCCATTTTAAGGATTGATACTGGAATTTAAAGAGGTAGCTCGCAGACTAACAGAGCAGTTTTAATACTTCCTTAAAACAAATGTGAAAAATAATCAGTTGCCACATATGCCATAGCAGTACAAGTGGGATACAGCCTCTTGTATAACACTGATGGGCAGGAAACCCTTTAAAACCATAGATATACAACAATGTTTGATTTAACAATCTGAAATGTTCTCCTACCTTAATCATAACTTAAATCAGATATGAGACGACCAAGAAGATGCTCAGTGTTGGCTAGCATAGCGAAGGTGTGAGATAAGAGAAGGTTCTGTTTGTCAGAAACCTAGGGAAAAGAAAAATCTATATTTTTCCAGCTAGCATAGCGACACCGGAAACATAAAATCAATTTTTATGGTCTTTTGGCAGGGTTGGCTGTAATAAGTAAAAAGAAGGAGCAGCTTAGTGTCTTGGCAGAAGTTTTTAAGCCACTCAGCTGTACAGAACTCAGTTAATTGATGTTTCCTCACATGAAAATGAAGCTCTTATTTAGCATATCGTTGTCTTTTCCTGTCCATTCAGCAGTCTGATTACAATTTTAAAAATATTTGTATTTAGCTTTGTATTTGTATGCATGTTTAAACACACACATAAACTCTTTACTCGGAACTGCTTTCTGAATAAAGTGTGCACACAACCATGTATTACATGTTGTAGAAGAGACACTAAAGTTTGTGATACAGATGAAAAGGACAAGAAAATATTTGTGCATATCTGGAAGAAAAGCATGGAGGAATTATTGTGCATGGATACTATGATCTCCTTCCCTCTGCTGGTGATGCCCATATAAATATGCAGTTTCACAAAGAGAAATACTTCGTTTGATTTTACTTTGATTCTCTATAGAATGTTTGTTTTAGACATAGCTCTGTATCTAGGAAAAAACTTAATTAGAAATACAGATAAGGGAGCAAACTATCAATTTGTGTTTACTGCTGACATTTACTAAAGATACTCGAGGTTAAAATAAAAGCATTTGCCAGACTAAATAAACAAAGCATTAGGTTAACAAATATTTTCAGGATCATTATGTACAAATGTCATCTTTGCTAGAGTAGGCTTTACTCTTCCCTCATAGACCCCAGTAAAAGAGGGAATTAGGAAATGGTGGTTATACTGTTACGTCTTATACAGAAATACCAGACACCAAAGCAGAATGCATTAGGAGGAGGACAACTGACAAGGGCTTTTCATTATTTCTGTTCGTGAGAGGCTAAGAGCAGGCTATGAGCAATCTCTTTTAGGGACTACATGGACTAGCTGAGCGATTTGTGCAAGCAGCACGTGAAAAAATTTTTCTTGTTTAAATAAAAAAAGAAGTAAAAATATTTACTGATACTAAATTTTTCTTGAGTCCTGTAATGACTGAAAGCTGGATAGGAACTGTAACAAGAACATCTCCTTACGTACTACTTTTGACAAATGTCTAATCAGTATGTTTTAGAGGCTGGCTTTTCTGTTGTTTTCCCCAAGTGGCTAGAGGAGGAGCACACAAATGGGTTATGAGAGAGCTGACCATATTTCTTAACCTGTTTTCTTATCACTGCCAGTCTGGAGGTATATCCCTGAAACAGCAGGCACTGAACACTTCTCTGTCTCCATACTAGAGGGAGTGGTGTTGCCATCTTTTAAATTCTCAGAGAATTGCAAACTCAGGATGCCACTTCTCTTTTCTAGCCATACCTAAATAGGCTCAGAGAAATCTATCAGAACATGAAATAAATCTGGACTGTCTCCTGTGCAGTGTAGTTATCTGATAAGCTTCTAATATTTATAAGATTTTTTAAATGGAGATGATTTTAAAATTTTAAAAAAAAGTAATGAGAAATTATCCAAATAATTAATCAACTCCAAATTATTACAGTTATATAAAATTTCAGGAAAATAAACTTTTATTTAGGAGAGCTAAAGCCAATTTGGTTCTTTTAATGCTGCTGTCTGTAAGTTTCCTGGTCACTGTTCAGGATTTATGGCCAAATGTATTGTAGCAGCTTTAATCGTGTAGCCATGGCTGTAGTGAATAGGTAATACAGTGCCTCAAAGCTGCTCAGTGATTATTAATGAATTGATTAAAAATCCACTTACAAGTTCTGTTTTGTACCTTTATCTTAAGGGTATTGTTTTTCTATAATCATGTGGTTCAAGAAACAGTGTAGCACTTGCAAAATGGGAAAGCTGGTAACCATTCCTCAGCTGGGTTCAGAGACATGAGTTTACCCGTGAACTCTCCTGTCCATGTGCTTGAATAACTATGTAGATAGTGCAGTTAAAAATAATTGGAATGCTTTTGTGCAAAGCACTGTGGAAATGCTCCTTGACAAATGGTTTATCTGGTTCAGGGTAACAGTCGTGCTTTTCGTAGAAAATGTCTGTGTGCAGATGAACACTAGATCTAACTCTTATTTGGAAAACTTAATGACCACTAGTATCATGTAGGGTTTGGGGTTTTTCTTGTTTTGTTTTGGTGTTGGTTTTTTTGGTTGGTTGGTTTGGGATTTTTTGTGATTGTTTGTTTTTTGTTTCTACTTCTTTCCAAAGCTATGGACAGTATTTCTTTATAAACATTTATTTCTATAATAAAGTATTAGAGTTTGTAGGAATTCTTAAAATATGTGATGATACAGATAGAGTGGGGGGTGTGTTGTATTTTTTAATTTTTTTAAAGAATGAAGTAGTAATGAGAACTTAGTGGTATGATGCGTTGATAGAAGACAATATATTGGCGAGTAGTTGAGGTTTGAAGAATGGTAGTGTAATACATCCCAATCAAAACAGTTTTGAAACTTTTTTAGAATTAAAAAAGGACTCTTTGTGTTTCTTGTTGAAATTGTAAGTTTTGTGTTTTGAATTCAGTAGGTCATTTTATTTAGTTCAGGGTAATGTTCTAATTGTAAAAATAATACTGTAGAATAGCACTACTGTCCATGTGAACAGATTTTTTTTTTCCATGTAATGAATTGCAGAACAGATAGTGTATGGGGAATTGCCATCTCCATTATTCCAGCTCTTTTCATTACCTTTGACAATGATCTAGAATAAAATACAAAATCCATATTCATGAGAATACTTCTTGTTTTTTTGTTCCAGTTTAAATAAAGTTGGAAAAAGTGCTATTATAGACTGATTTCATTTGGCTTCTCATTCTACAACATCTGAATATGTGTTTTAACAAACACTGTAATACTTTTGCCTGCTTCCAGTTAAGAAAAAAAAAGTGAGTCTCCCCCTAAATACTAATTCTGGGAATTGGGGATTACATCCAGGGAACATGATCTGCTCTTCTTTTAAAGAGCAAAGAAGCTAAGTGCAGCTGTAAACACTGGAGTGTTGAGAGTAGGAAAGGTGCCTAACTCAAAAAGGATGCTGAATGACTAGAATTAGTTTAGAGGAGGGACTTGAGTTGTCTCATTTGAGATGTGTCCAATCTGTTTCTTAATGGGACTCCTAAAAGTTTACCATTCTCTTTGGAAAGCTGGATATGCTGAAAGGCTCCTTGATGCCCACACAGTGAAAATACTATTAATATTACTTAATATTATTAAGTTGTGTCCTGATATGTAGAAGTTCACCCAGCAACCTGGCTGGGCACACAAGCTGCAAGAGCCCAGACTAGAAATGAGGTATCAGTGTTTTGTCCATCAGAGTAGCAAGTGTATGAACCACCTTACTGAGCAGATGATGCCTTTCTGCTTGAAGCCTGTAGACGAATATTTTCTTTCCTTTTATCTAGACCAGGTACAAGTTCTAGATTTGCTGTTGAAATTGCCGGATTTGTGGTTTGTGTTAATCCTTGAGAATGGAGGAGGTAATTGCCTGTCCTTTTGACCTAAAAATCACCGACCCGTTGAACTTGCTGCTATTAACTCCTATTGTGTCTCTTGGATTAAATTGCATTTGTTGTAAAGGATGTGACATGTTGCGTAGTGTGAAGAGGTTCTGTCTGAACTTCCCTTAAGCTGCCCTTGTATGTTATAATCCTATTTTGTCCATTGTTACTGACAAGAAATTTTTGTTTATTTATCTAACTAGTGTTCATCTTTGAGACCTGATTTAAAGTCCCTTGAAGTCGATAACTCTTCTTTCCATTTATTTTGTTCCTCTGATGTGTCTTAAAACTATAAATTGTGGTTATTAGTAGGTACTTCACTTAAAAAGAGAATGCCTGTTAGTCATTAAGATGTGGGAGTGCCAATGCCCTGTGTCTCATTGTTATGGCCTAGATTTGTGTAAATAAGCCTTAGTTTCCAGATGCCCATCAGTGAGATGATACCAGAAGGACAGTCTTCTGTCAAACTCAATTCTGGAACTGGCTGTGCGGGTGGCAAGCCTCGTGGTGGCTCTGCAGGTGGCTGGCATCTGAGCCAGGGAATCCTGTCAGGATTATGCTTTGCACCAGGATAAACTTGTCTTGGTTAGCATCTTCCATGTCCTTTTTCCATGTGTCAGGCTATGGGGAGTTAATTGGTGGCATTGGTAAGAGAACAGGTGTTTCTGGTGAGAGGGCTACCTTTGAGAATATCCTCCCACTGAATTGCCAAAGATGTCCTTGAGTAGTCCAGCTGAGGGTAGAAGGCAAACACATTTGACTGCAAGTGGAATATTGGTTGAATTGCAGGATTTCTAGATCCTGAAATTAAAGTTTATGTATTTTCTAACAGCCCAAATATTTAATTAAAGATGTGTCTGTTACACTGTTGTGTTTGATAACTGTATCTGGGACATACTAATATTTCCTTACGAAAAGCCTGACAGTGTATGCCTTTCTTTTCAATAGTTCTCATTTCTTCATAGTTGTTTTTCATATGCTAATAACAGGCAGTTACCTTGCACTTGCTCATCATCCTCGGCTTTCTTACTTCATGCTTTGTTAGCTTATTCAGCTGCTAGTTAGAGCAGAGAAACACGAGGCAGTATCCATGTGACCTTGACAGAGGTCACTTGCTTCTTCATGGTGTTTTATAGCTGTGTAAGGCCTTTGCTGCTCTTATCTTGCATGTTTGCTTTCTTTTTGTAAATCTTGCATAATAGGATTGATATGTTTGGGGTTTTTATTAATATGTATTTACTGCCTTTTTTTTTAGCATATTGAGAAAATGCTAATAGTGAAAACTCGAAGTAAAATCATCTGGGACAAAACCACTTGAAGTCACATGCTATAGTTTTTTCTTGCATTTGTCATTTTCAAAATATATGTCTGCTTTTTATAATGACTTGGGCTTACTTTAATATTACATATGCAAATATTGACTTCATAAATCGTCCACTGGCTAATAATTGTGAGCTGTTTACTCAGAATCAATTATTCTTTATAAATATTGATGAAAGTTGTGTTGTAGGTGAGCAAGGCATAAAACTCACTATGGAAATCAGCATTTTAGAAGAAGAATAATAGTAATGAATATTTTATCTTTATTTCAAGCAGCTAGAGCTCAGGTTTTTGAACTGAGCACTGCTTATTCATGTAGTGTCAATTAGATTCTAAAGCAAAAACCAGCTAAATGTCCATTAAAGGTGATGAACCAGTCTTTTGCAAGCATAGTAGGGACTGTCTACACTGTTACTTAATGATTCAAATGAATCCCAAAAGCCCAAACCTTTTTCTGCCTTTCCAGATATCTGTACCCATCAATGGATTTCCAAAATGTATGTATTACGTGTAGTTGAAAGGAATAACAATTGGCAGAATTTTAATGGAACATGTCAGTAATATTCTAGTTATAATACTCTTTTTGAATTTCCTTTCAGTATTAAAATGAAACTTGGAACATTTAATTTGCTTTGTGTTGAAATTTGGCTCTTAGAATGTCTGTGCACTTCAGCTACTTCTGAAACAATGTATGAATTCAGTGGTGTTTACTGATTTCATAGAATAAAGCTAAATTAATTGCTGGAAGGGATCGACACCTGGCATTCCCTAGTCTGTGGTGTCACTGTGCCTTCTTCCACTCAGTTCTATGACTCTTTCTGTGCTGAAGAAAAAGTAATCTTTACTGGGGGGGTAAATCCAACCTCTTGGCAGTGTTGGCTTTAGGTGTTTAAAGTAGGTGAATGTGTAAGTCTGAAAGAATGAATTCAAGGGTGGACAAAAGGTCATAGGTGGATGTAGTTAGTACTGAGCCTAGTTAAAGACCTATTCAGATTGTTATAGTTTACAAATTGTTAAAGGTTTTGTCTTCCATTAGGCCAAATATTGGCTTTTTCGTGGGTCCTTTTGGGATAAGTGTATTGATCATTCTGAATAACTTGGGGGTTATGCTAATGAGGGAATACAAGTTATCCTCAAACTGTGAAAAATACTAGCTCAGCCTGTCCTACTTATAGCTGTAGTGCTGTTAAGATACTTACAGGTAGTTACTTCAATCAGACTTAGAGGTAATTGTATTGAATAAATTCTAGGTAAAAATTATAAGTTGTGTATAGTAAGTAGTGTAGAACTGTGCTTAGTGTTTATCTTAAGCTGTAGTACTTACAAAAAAGAGTAGGGCAATGTACTGAAGCTTTTCTACTCCTAAAGACCATCAGCAAGTTTATTGATTGTGGTTAGTCAAGTTGTAGTTTGAAGCTGTTGTCTCATTATTATTGGCTCTGTGAGTCTTTTGGAGGAAGTAAAGGTAATGGGCTTAGCAGCAAGGTGTGCGAGTGGAGGGCTCCACGTTGTTCCATGACAGTCAAACATTCCGTACCTGTTGGTGCAGAGATAAAGCTGGTGACCTAAACAAACTCTGCCTAGCAGAGGTAGAACTAAATCTTAGCTTGCTGGTTTCAGCAAGTTAGTGTCTAAGACTAACATGTAATCAGCTTGGTCACCATATGGGACAGCACTCTTGTAAATGTGGATACTGTTACAGCATGTACAATTGCTGTGAGTTTTAAAAGTAGTAAATGTATGTGGGCTTTTCCGTAGATAAGGCACAGAAAGCCTTAAATGAACATGTGCTAAAATTTTCCCTGTTACAAAACAACTGCTTCAGGCCATGTTGCTTTTTCCACTGGATTTGGTCTAATATTGTTCTTCCAATTCTGGCTCACTTAGACCAGAATTCTTGTTAATGTATTTCTAGTGAATCATATTTTTTTTAGATGAGCTGAATTATGTCCCAGAAATACAGTTTTTTTTTTTTCCCTTCAAAGCACTTTTATAGTTGGGTTGGAAGACTGCATAAGAAGTCATTTATTGTCAGCATCACTTCAAATAGCTAGTTAGGCTTTTAAACCTGTTTACCTGTTTTGTTTTTGTAGGCTGTGTGCTTGCCTGGACGCATGGGAAAAATCAAAAGCAAACGTCGTAATGTGCGGTGGCCATGTTTCTTCTTTTTTTTTTTTTCTTTTTTTTTAAATTTTATTTTTATGTATGGGTTCTCTGTTAACACAGTGAATTCCAGATGTGGTTTGTAACCGGTGACAGCTGTTTCATCAAGAGCTGCTTCATGTTTGCGAGGAACAGTGTTTGCTCTGCAGTCTCTTTAGAACAGAGCCTGACATATCTTGTAATGTGTTTATACTGTGCCTGACATAATAGGATCCAGATCTTTGACTGGGGACATGGACTGTTGTGCAAAAAAAAGAAAAAAAATTAGCCCAAGTGTTGGAAAAAGTGCCATCATTTAAGGCCCCCAGAGATCAATAAACAACTCATTGCTGTAACCATATCAACCCTCTCCTTCAAAGGGATTTTAATTGTATCGTGGAAACTTCATACTTGCAAATGTGAACACTTGTCTGTTTGGCATTCTGCCAGATATAAGTATATTTTGCTGGTCATTAAGTACTGTTAATACTAGGGGACTTAGACATCCAGTTTGGAGCTCTCTGTAGAAACTGTGCTGAGTTACTCATTAAACCATCTTTACCTTCACCCTGGCATAAATTATAAATTTTTCAGTTTTAAATAGAAAAAAGTTTCCTCTTTCCCAGTAATCATGATTTGCCATCTCCCAGTTGAAAACTGGGTAAGCTGTTTGACTTGCTACTGAAGAAAGCTATTTTATGTATAGTGCCATGCTCACAACTGGGATTTGAATTATTTACAGGTGGGATGGTACAAAGGACCTGGATTTTAGCCTTCTGCAGCCAGGAGGGAATTTAGCTGACGTAGAGGAGATAAACTAGTTTCAGCTCCAGTAATACTTAAAAGACTAGCTCCTTCATACCAGAAAGTGGTTTCTATGATAAAGGAATTAGCAAAATTCTGCTACAGCAGCTTTCCCAGTACAGGAGCCAGTTTATCTGTCCAGAGGTTGATGTAATTATGGGAGATTTCTGCTCCCTCTCTCAATGAGGGGCTGATACAGGAGAACACCTAGTACTACTCTGATATGTGATAGCATAAACGGGCAAAACAAATGCAAAGCCAAAAACATAGCTGCCCAGATAGCCTGTCTTGGAGGTAGATGTGAAGATTTCAGGTAAAGATCTTAGGAATAGCTTTTTGTGAAGTGTGCAAGTCTGTACACATCAGACAGTTATTTATATTACGTAGGCACCAATCAAAGTAGTATCCTGTTGATGTGTTGAAACATAAATCCCATATGACAGATGGGGATCAATGGCAGAGGGAGATTAAGGATAGGATTCATCTCATTTAAGTTTAAATACCTTCAGAAGGTGATTCATTTGACCTACCTGAAGTGTCTGTCTTGGTGTGAGATGGACTGCTCTCTAGAGCTATCTGTTCTTTCCAGTGACTGTAAGAAGTCTGGGATTACTAGATGACACTTAATCAGCCAATTTCTAGACACCTGACATGGGACACTTGAATCCCAAGTGATGTGTCTTAAGGCCTTATGGGGAGCCCATGGCAATGCTGAGAATTGAACGCAGGTTTTCTGGTTCCAAGTTAATGCAGCTAATCACAGTGTGTTTTTCTGCAGAATCTTACAGTGCAAAAGAAGCACTAAGAATAACCTTTATATCTTAGAGATCTTAATAGTAATGAAAAGTTTACTATCAGCTCCACAGAAAGATGAATATCGTGTCAGTAAAATTGTGAAGAAGAGTCCTTTGTGTTGGGAGTGACAGTATTTTACTTGTAGTTATGAGCGGTTTGAAGTCAGACTTCTCCAGTCTGTGCTGATGAAAGTGGGCTTCTGTGAGAGGAAGTGCCTTATATTACTGTGAATCACAGCAGCTAAGAGACTCGATGTTTTCCAAAACCTGAATATGAAAGCTGCTGTGGGGAGTGATACTGGCTCCAGCAGGCTTTGGATCTTGCCTGAAGCATGCAGGGAACCAATCAGGTCTGCACAAGTGGTAGCACACTTGGCAAAGTGTGAGAATTACCTCTTCTCTGGTAATCTGGTCAGCAAAGCTCTTGGTGGAGAGAAGAAAAGCAGCAGCTCAGGTGTTGCTAGTGTGTATTTTCCCTCTCTGAACCTGCAGTGAGTTTTGCACCTGAATGAGCACAGTGCTTTTACGGGTTGCCTTGGTTCTTCCTTGCTTGCCTCCCTGCACATACCCAACCCATCCCTTCCTCCTTAACCTAATTCAAGGCTGCAGTTTTAGTGTAGCTTGTGAGTGAGATGAAATCATGTTTTCTGAGCTCTAGTGCATGATCTGTTTAAATAGCTGTGTGTAGTTTATATGTAGAAATCTGCTCAGATGATCCTGTCCCAGCTGTGAACCAGAACATCCTAGTAATATGTGACTCTCTTTAATTCATGACATCACATTTCTTTACATGGGAATGTAATGTGATATTAAAGGTTCAGGGTGTAAATGTTTGGGGTTTTTTTTCAGTTGATTGCTGTTGTAAAAAGAAGGGAATAAAATGTGCTATATGAAGCTAAAAGAGAAGCTGGCAATGTCAAGAGTAAAATAGGATGTATATTTTAAGCTTATGTAATTTCTGCCTCTAAAAGTTGGGAATTGGCCACTGGTTTCATAGTACTGTGTACAGTAGAAATTGTATCTTCATGTTAGATGTAAAGTTAAATCAGATCGGTCTAGAAAGAAAAATCTAGTACTCTGAAAAATTATATTACAGCAAAATGGTTGTCTTGTTCACACACATCACGAGAATTTCTCATTCTGTTCCAGCCTACTTTCAGCAGCTAAACGTGATGGTTTTATAGCTAAATGAACCTTTATAAGCTAGACATCAACGATGTATAAATACAGAACAGTACATCTAAAACCTGTCATGCTGTCAGAGTACAACTGTTTTCTCTACAAATATGGAAATTGTTACTTATTTTCATTCTCTCCTTGCCCTATTTCCCCCCCATATGTTGATATTCACCCGTGTGAAAGAGGCCAATTATAGATTGGCCGTTGTATAAATAATGCAGAAGTTGTCAGTGGCAGAGAAAAATTATGTTAGAAGACTTGAGGGATTGAATAAGAAAATAAAAGCACCTTTTAATGAGGGTAGTGATCTCTCTTTCTATGTTACCTCATGTTAGGAAAGGTATTTACCCCCCCCCCCC